>JALPQD010000790.1:573065-595002 GCA_023101885.1 Typhlomys cinereus
CCAGAGCAAAGCCAGAAGGAGGTAGAAGCAATCCAGGATGATTCCCTAAGTCACACTGGGTCCTCCACAGGGACAAACAGTACCCTCTAAGATGCACACATACAGACACACACTCACACACATGAATATGAGTGGACCCCACTGGATTTTTATTTTAAGTCTATCAGATTTTCAATTTTAATTTTGTGACATATGAGTGAGCTAACTAATGGCCTTTTCTATAAGCTATTTTCATCTTCTCTTCCAGGAACAAAGATGCCAATAGCACCATGATGAAAGCAGGGTATCTGTAAAGGAGACTTTCAAATGCTAGATTATATTGGCACATATTCAGGATCATACTTTTCCAAATTTTAGTTGATCAATTCTTTATTTCTAGTTTTTATTTCTTAGGTAATTAAATGCTTTCTTGTTAAAGGCTTTCTTAAAAACTACTCATAGTATTGACTCAAAACATCAAGTTTAATCCTATAATAACTATACCAGAAAGTTGCTTTTAAGTGTTAGCAAGTGACCCTAAAATAATTTTAATCACTCAAATAATGACAATGTAGGTGCAGAATAGATTCTATTCAGACTGTACTCTCCTGTTACCACTACATCTGAAACTCTTAGGGGCTTTCTTTCATGTACTGAAACATAATCACAAAATAGTGGGATAGAATTTCATCAATTAGTGGATTACAAAATAATTCTTTAAACATTGACTATCACCTCCAGGGGCAAGAACTCATTTGAAATTTTGCTGTCACTGTAAGTTACATTTTTATTACAATAAATTAGCGAAATTATGAAGCAAACAAAAGAATCAGTTGTTCCCTTTCCAACATCCTATACCTTTTAAAGTATGTCAAATTTTACAGTGTGTATTAAATGGAGAATATTTTAATATGTAAATTACTTTGACCAGAATATGACATCTGGTACAAAAGGATTGATATTAAACTCTAAGTACTAAAGTACAAATTTAAACAAATATACCAAACTTAGATATGATAAATATGCTAATATTAAGTAGGCTGAACACTGGGCTCCAATTGAGAGGAATATTTACTAAATTAGCGAGATAAGCAATAAGAACATGACTCTTAGGAAGTGTATCTCATTCAAGATCACACAGTTTCGTCAAATCTGTTATTTTCTTGACATTCTTTGCTCTGCCTTATTTCCAGTAACTTTCCTTCACTTATACCCTATGTTCTACTGATTAAATATATCCACTAAACATAACAATGAATTAAACTTTTAAACTTGTCATGACATTTCTCTGCATTGTATCATTATCTTTACTCCCTCCCCTCCCCCTTCCCTTCCTCCTTCTCCTTCCCTCTTTCCTCCCGTCCCCATCCCCTCCTTTCTCCTGCCCTCCCCTCTCCTCCTTCGCCTCCTTTCCCCTTCCCCTTCCCTTTTTCCTTTTTTCCTTCCTCCTCCTTCCTTACCTTCCTTCTTCCTTCCTTCCTTCCTTCCTTCCTTCCTTCCTTCCTTCCTTCCTTTTCCTTTCCTTTCTTTTTATCCTTCTTATTTGCACAACTGTGTGACTGTCTTCATATGCTAGTTATTTAAGTGCTCACCACTGAGGTATTAGGCCATTCACCTTAATATTCTGATTTTCCATGTGATTTTATACTGTATGCTTACTGTTCCAAAGGTTTAAAAATTGGGAAGTAATTATATGATAAAAATATATAATATGGCTTTAGCAATAACAATTTGGGAATTTGTATTATGTATATTTAAATTTATTTATAGACTACATTCAAATTCCAACTTAATACAGATTTAATAAGAGTGGTAGAGATAAACAATACATGAATTGTAGTGTTTTGCACACTGAGCCTAAAAGAAATAGATTTCAGTTGTTGCTGCATCTGCCTCTAAGGCAGATCTTCTCCAGACTTCGGCCTTTCACGAGTCTACAGTGCTTAGTTATTACTCAGTACTGATCTCAATCAAGCAAGGAGGAGTAGGCCATTATGCTAGTGCAGATTTGCTCTTGTATCACTGAATTGATCTTTAGAAATAAGACTGGGACCTAGGGCTTGAACTGTCCCAGGTATAGATTGATTCATTTAAGCTGTTGTTCAGACCACTGAGAAATTATTGATGGTCCTGTTAACCTAGGGACCAAAGTTTAATTCCTTAAACCTCCATATAAACCAATGTCTCTTCCCAGGGACACTCATTAAACACCCTAGAATTCTTCTTGCTGCAGCTTCTTCATGTTATTTCCCATAGTAAGTGTTTTGAACTAGACACCTGGATATTACTGTTTATTTCTCTAGAGATATATTAACTTACATTACAGCAATTTGGGATAACTCCTTGTAATAACTCTCTTGCTACTTATTGGTATAACTTCAGGTAGGAAGGGGTTCAGTCTATGGAGGCTGTTTAATCCCTGTTTTGTCTCTTTTGAGAAGTAGTTTCTCTTTTTCTCCTATGGAAGTAGACATGCATTTGAGGTGGGGTTCTGTTCCAAGAAAAAAATCTTTTATTCTTCATCAGCTGTGACTGTAACTTTTGCACTTCATTAGCAACAGTGAATTTTGTTTTTGCCTATGACCCCAGAGGGGAAATTTTTTTACCTCTCTTCTAGTAAATGAAAGGTTTTTGTCTCTAATTCTCCATTGGACATGAGATTGAGAGATTGGCAACCCATCTCCAGCAGCGTAAACCTTTATTCTTAGCAGAGTGGAGCCCCAGGCCCTGCTGGGAGTTTCATGCTTGTTGCATTGAGCAGTTACATCCTGTGTGACAATGAGGGCTATCTGTGCTGTCTCCTCCTAGCCCCGTTCTTAGGGAATCCCATGAAAGCATTATGACGAGGTTGACTGAGTACACCTCTCATGTTCTGTCCGCACCCTGGAATTTTCTACTTGACACAAGAGACTCAGTGGCCTGATGAACTTTTCACTAGTATATGCAGGAAATCAGACATAACTTTGTCCTATTCTAACCAACACAGCAGTTACTATACAAACTTTTGTGTTTCCTTGTTATTCTCCCCTTTTTCTTTTTTTGTCCTGTAGTCACTGTTTCACTCTACATCCCATGTTAGTCTCAAACCCACAGTCCTGCCTTTCTTTAAACCCTGAAGGGTTGAAAAAAATGTTTGCACCACAGTGCCTGTAACATTACATGATATTTAGATTTTTTAAAGATGAGTGTTAGGAGGGAAATAACTTTCTTTTGTTCACTGCTAGTTCTCTATTTTCAGCTATACTTCTGTTTGCCTCACAGAGAACCTTTCCCCAAACAGTGTAAAGTGTTTGCTGTTTGTTCTCCAACACACAGCATGCAAATACTGTGTCATGAGAACAACTATATGAGGAAAGCGACAATTGACTGAAGTGCCATTGTTTGCAGATTCAAAATATCTAAATTCAGGTAGACATGACTTCTTTTTTTTTCTTTGCAAGGGCAATTTCATCAAATGTAACATCAGGGATCAGAAAGGGATGACCTATTTGTGCCCTGGTTAGTTTGTCTGCTGCCAGATTTGGGGATTTGAGAGCTACATGTTTATGTTTCTCACATATTGTAACATGGTTTAGTGATTTTTCACATATAATGGCCCACTATGTCAGATATCCTTCTTCCATGAGGCTGCTAATATCAGTGTGTGGTTCTATTCCTTTTTAATGAGGATGGATTTCTCTTCTACCACCAGAATGCTGAGTAGCTAAAGAGAAACAAAATTTTTCCAAGAATGTGAGATAGCTGAACTCTAGCAGATGGAGTTATTAGTTTATTAATTTCAGAGAGGAAGTTGGAGAGAAGGAGAGACAGATATAAGAAGGGAATGTGACTAAGGAAGTCCTATATGGAAAGTTCTTAAACATAGCCAGAGTAGACAAAACTCATTGTTCATTGACCATGTGTCAGCATTGTGGAAATTATTCCTCATTGTGACTGGGTAGTTAAGTGGCTTCTATTGGGTGCCTGTTTCTTAGGCAAACAATTCAGGTTGCACAGAAAGTCTCTTCAGAAAAGTGTGGAGGAAAAAGTTATCAACGGAGAATTTTCATCAGTTTCTAATGACACGCTCGCCAGCCCTGCTCACATATATAACTTTTGTGCCTCCGGGATTTTATCAAAGATTAATTTCTCTAGTCGATCAGAGTTTCAGTTCAAGTATGCATGTGGCACCCAGAATATTTCCTATAAGTCAGTAATCAGAATAACTTGTAACATGCATTGTCACAGTAAACCTACAGAAATGCAGAAATCTGTCAGAATCTCTGTTTTTGTAACAATATTATATTTCCAAAAATAATCTGTGATGAGGATGTTAATAGAAACACATAGAAACAGATCGTTTATGCTAGGGAGGGTAGACAGAGTAGGACAACAAAGTTTGATCTTTGTCCATTGGGAAAATTAATCATTTTGTGGTGTATCTTTTCTTCCTTGAAAGCTAGTGTCTATTTATATTTGGGTAGGGAGTGGTGAGGTAGAGTCTAGTGGCCTAGTCTAATCTCCCCAGGCTCAAACTAATCTTCCTTCCTAGGCTCTGAGCACCTGCTTACAGGCATGCAGCATTGCACCCATATTTGGGTCTTTTTGGTGAAGAACAGCCTTTAGGGTGCTGAACTTTTGCCCTTGGCAGAGCCGGTAATCAATTAGTTGTGTCTCTTCTAACCAAAGGAGCCATTCTACAAACACTTAGTGTTTGAACTCAACATAGGCCACATGTCACGTTTGTGATATTGGGGATGATATTTAGTAACTGACATCTTTTACAGGAACTTGCAAGTAAAAATAGTGTCACGTTTTTGCCTTTTTCATTCTATTTTTAATTCGCATCCATGAATATGATTTGTAATATTTTCACCTCTTAGTCTCAAATTCCATCCTACCTCCTTTTTTCCTTGTAACTCTTTATTTCCATTGCCAGACTCCCTATTTTCAAATCTTTTCCTTGTTTTTCTTAATGTTATCAAAAGTGATTGTCTGTCCAAGAATTGCTTTCAATTATTAGGTTTATTATGACATTAATGAACCAGCACACAGACTAAAATTAGACACAAGGATTTATAAGATTTTATTATGATTCCAGGAGGAAAAAAGAAAGGGATGCAGAGAGTCCCTTTTGTATTATTCATGCATAAATTTGGAGAGAATATAAAGAATCCAATGAAAGCCAACTTTCATGGAAAATAATAAAATGAAATAGAGCTATAAGCTCATGAGAGACTTATAAAATTTGAAAAGGACAAAAAATGGCCAATTATTCTCAAAATGATATTTATGACCTTGAAGAAAGAGAAGTGGATATAGAGCTTGGAGTTGGATAACCGACAAAATATTATTACTCACTTTTATTTTTCATATTTCCAAATCAGCTGTATACTTAGTATTGCTAATTGACATGCATTTATGATTTCTGCAAGCTATTACATATAAGTAGCTAATGTTCTACAAATATTAGCTATGGAAGAAAATAATCACTCTAATCTAAAGTATAGGTTATATAGCACATGTTTTAACTATTGATCTTCAACAAAATCTACTCTGTTTTAGTAGTTACATTAGAAAAGTTAAGTACCTTTGGACAGGGAGATGTTACTTACTATACAACAAAAGGACCATAGTTAAGACTCGCAGATTCCACATAATATGAACGGTAGGTGGGGTGGCCCACCAATAATTCTTGTTTTGAAGGTACAAACTATGAATACCAAGAGGAAGACAGCTAGCCAGATTAGCCCTTTAGGCAACCTTTGGGTTTGATTGGAGACACTGTCTCAAAAAAAGTATGATGGAGGAGTGATAGAGCATGCTATCTGAAACCAACTTTGTGCCTTAACAATACCAACTTTGTGCCTTAACACTCATGCAGACATGTAAATGTGAACACACATATGTCCATGTACAAGAATATTCTTATACAGATCCATCCTCCTACATGCTCATGAAAAAATGGAAAAAACAAAGGTAAATTAAGTACCTTTCCTTATTATCTCATACACACACACTACATACAAGCCCCATAAAAATTCAAAACAGATACTCCCCTGGTAGACCCTAGATGATAAATCCATTTCACCTAACAATGCAGCTGTATTTTACTTTCTTTTTTTTCCAGTTGACAGAGAAAATGAGGAAAAATTAACATTTTTTTCAAAAGAAAGTCAGAAATTTATGCACAAATTATTTTGAGTGTGTTAGCTTCACCTTCCTATTGCTGAATGTATATGGACACAAACAACTTAGGTGACCAAAAGGTTTATTCCAGATTATGATTTGCAGTAGCAATCATCAGCCTATTAAGAGAGTTCATAAAAACATCAGGAGCCAAACACACTAGCCACAGCATATCCATCAAAATTTCTAACATAAGATCAAGCTTTCTCTCTTGCCAGAATGCCAAAATACTGAACCATATTTCACCAACTTATCCACTTGCTTAGTAAATGCCCTGCATTATTATGGACTTGGTTTTCATACATCAGTTAGATAATGTTTCATGGGTTTGCTATGAATTTGTCCTAACTATATAACTCTTTAGATGTTCCCAGAGATTCAGCCTTCAATTGTCCAGAGTCTTGTGACTCCACTCAAATATATGCAAACACATGCACCATTTCTTAATCACCCTTAAGTTAGCATTAAGTTTACATTTCTTCCCTTTTCCTCCCTTTCAAAATCCAAATGTCTCTATGCATAGGTAAGAATGTAAACAGTCTTGTGTGGATGTATGACACTTTTAAGTGTATTTCTCTGATAGTACCCTCTGTGCCATGTTGAATCTAGTTCACCTCTCATTGCTTAATATTCATACCTGTAAAATATCATAAGAAATTTGTTATTGTTTGGGGAAAAACATGTAATACTAACTTAGACACATAAATCTCAGGAACACTGAGGTATGGCAGAATTACTGAAATAATAATACCAAGAGACCAGGGGCTCATAAAACCTTCCCAGTTATATAGAGGGAATCTTCTGAAAATACCTTCTACTGTGTAAGTCAGCAAACTTCCAGATTCCTATTTGCCTGACTTTGTGAATATTTGAAGAAAGTATCTATGCACAGGGGAATGAACATACTTTTCCTGGCATAAATGATGCTAGAGCGATATATCTCTCTATGTGGGAATGGAAGGTAGATTAATAAAGGAATACATGACAAAAATCTGCCCAATGAATTAATAAATTTAAAAGCACATGTATCTAAATGTTAAAAATCTATCATAACTATCAGCAGCATCATTGTTAACTCACATTTTCTTTGTTTACTTTTAGGCATGTCTTTCTATGTATATGATTGGTTTCAAATTAGGGTAACACTCTTGTTTCTTCATAAAGATTTCTGGTATGATAGTTTACAGAGAAACGATTCTTCATGAATGGAATCTCTCTTTCTCTCTCCCCCCCAAAGGTGCCTGTGTGCATACATATATGTTGGCTTGGTTCATTGATCTGTATAATGACAGGAAGGAGAAAAGAGATGAATTTTTCTGAATTACCAAAATGGGATTGGAGGAGTAAGTGAGGTAAAATGAAGGAAATCGTTTCTACTAACAGATTTCTGTGGAATGAAGGATTTTGAAAGCAGCCATGATTGCTTTAAGTGGCTTGTGAAATGTATGTAATACTCTTCTTTATGGTTCAGAGAATGATCTATGATAGCTGCACTTTCAGTTTTGAGTGAGAGAGTGTTGCTGAATCCCCCACTGGGCCAGCCAGGAGGAAGAGGAGCAATGGTGGGGCCTTGTGGGCATGAGGCAAATAGGCGAACCCAGACCCTGGGAGTCAGGCAAGAAGCAGCACGCAGACGACGAGTTGACTGCAGACTCAGCTTTACTCAGGAAATGTTTGGGCTTATATAGGGTCGGGGGTCCAATCAGGTGTGTCCACCTCTCTGCTCAGGGGGAGGGGGAGAGCAGCCACAAATCATTTAGCTGTTTACTAGGTGTCTAGGTTAGATGGCCACTTCCCATTGGTTGTTCATCCCTCCGCCCATTGGTTGTCTATCCTTCTGCCTGTATGGTTCCTTGTTCAGGCTTGTCTATAGCCAAATGTCCTGGATTTGGAAGCCTGAGCTAGGGCCTCCCTGAATCAGTGTGTCACATTTTCACCCTTTTATTTATAAAATTTTTTCAGTGGGGACCATGATAGCTGGGTGACCCTGAGTCTCTTCAGCTGCATGGAATATAGATGACCATGCCTGTCTTAGATTGGTTACCACCCTTGTGTGGATCCTTACCTGTCATTGACTACCAGTCATAAGACTATCGCAGAGAAGGAATCATGGTCCAAAGGTGAACTCAAGTAGTGGCAGAGAAAAGGAGGTTTTGTCAGGGCAAGAGCAGGCGGAGGTGGTCTGTTGGCCACCCGATGATCTAGAGAGTGGGGAGACATAAATCAGAACCCAATTGTAAATTAGTAAGTCATAGCTTCAATAGAGGACAGCCAGGCTTACAATGGGCCTTTGGTAATCTTAGGAATATCTGAGGCCTGAATGGATGGTCTGAGGACCTGGAAAGCAAGCTTTGTTATTGCGAGAATATATGAAAAAACCTGTAAAAAACTGTATGAAAGAAAACTTAAAAAAACATAAGTTCGGGCTGGAGAGGTGGCTCAGGGGTTAAGCCTCCACCTTGCAGGCGGAAAGTCTGAGTTCGGATCCCAGATCCCACGTATAGACACCAGGCGGAAGCGGGGGTGGCCTGCGCTTCTGGTCCTAGTAGGGCGGAGCCTGTGAATCCCGGGGCAGAAGGAGGTGGAGGCGTCATGGTGGTTCGCGAATTCGTCCGTGGTTCTACACAGACACAGACACAACACACCCACACACAACACAACACGCGCGCGCACATACACACGCACATGCGCACAGTTGAATAAATAATAATAAAAAATTAAAAAAAGTTAAAAAAACACATAAGTTGTTAATGCCTTAGATGTTACCAAAATTATTTGTTCTTTTAAAGTTTAAAAATGGCATGCCAAATTTTTTATTAGCACGCAACACAAATGAAAAAATTGAAGTGGCCATAGACACAAGACACACAACATGTAAACATGGAACATATAAGCACATGAACATTTAACCAGCAACTGTACAATTTGCCACCAACTGTCTCTCCACAAGTTACATTGTAGCAACTAATCACTTCCTCAGTGGAGGATCCTTTAAGGCTTGCTATGATGCCTAGGAGGATGGAACAAAGGGGGCTGGAAAACTTATGGCCTTCCTGAACTTTCCTCTCATGGGTCAGTAAAAGCACTCCCATCCAAATCTGTGGGTCCCAGACATTTTCTGGGGAAATCCAAGGAGCTAAGATTAAGCTTCCTCCCAAAAATCTTCTAAGTCCTTTGGTTTTACTTTGATCCTACCTAAGTCTAGTAGAGCCTTAAGGGCAGTCAGCTGGGGTGCCTTCTGATGGGATGGTAAATTACCCATTATGGAGATGAAAGGTTCCCAAATAGAGAAGAGATGACTAGGAAAGAACAAGGCGAAAGAGCACAGAAAATAAAAAGCAAGACTAGAACCAAGGTCAAAGTGAAAACAACTCCTAAAGGGGTACTCAATGTCCAAAGAGAAACCTAGTGCAGGACATATGCAGAGGTGTTCTGGATCTAAGCATCCCGTGCTTAGTGAGGGACTTCAGGGGTTTGTTACTCCCCTGGGCCACATGCCCTGGGTCAGGTCAATTCAATAATCAAACCTAGGCTTCGAGTTCTGAGGGGACTAATTTCTCATGTGAAATCACAGGGAAAAGCCTAAATTTAGAGGGGCTCTTTGATCATGGGGAAATCAAATGAGTGAATTGGGCTCCTTGATTATCAGCAAATCAAGTGAGCAATTGGGTTCCTAACCTTAAGAAGGGCTCCTTGATCATCACTAAATCAAGCGAGCGAGCGTCCGTGTTCCTAAGGACAACAGGGAAAAGGGAAGAGGAGGGGGCCACCTGCTCACCTTCAGGCACCGTAAGCACCGGAACATAAAAGTAAAGTAGCTGCTCACCGAACCTTATCAGAATGGGTATTTCGTCTACACCGAAGACAGCACCGTCCCACGTTAATGTGCCAGATGTTGCCGAATCCCCTGCTTGGCCAGCTTGGGGGAAGAGGGGAAACGGCAGGGCCTTGTGGGCGCAAGGCAAATAGGCAAGCCCACGATGGGGTTACCACCCAGACCCCGGGAGTCAGGTGAGAAGCAGTTCACAGACTACGAGTTGGCTGCAGACTCAGCTTTACTCAGGAAATGTTTGGGCTTGTATAGGGTCGGAGGTCCAATCACGTGTGTCTACCTCTCCACTCAGGGGAAGAGGGAGAGCAGCCACAAATCATTTAGCTGTTTAGTAGATGTCCAGGTTAGATAGATGCTTCCCAATTGGTTGTTCATCCCTCCTTCCCATTGGTTGTTCATCCCCCGCCCATTGGTTGTCCATCCTTCTGCCTGTATGGACAGGCTAGGGCCTCCTTGAATCATTAGTGACACAAGAGACTTTATTAAATATATAGCAAACAAAAGTAAAAGAAAATAGCAAGCAGCAGATTGACAGCAGCAGCAGGTACATAGCAAAACATCAAATCAGGGGATGACACACCTAGCAGAGATTACTGGAATAGCCCATTGAAAAAGCATAGAAAAGTAGCAATCCTCCAACCTGTGTTCTGGACATCCCCCAGAATCTAACTGGGGTGGCCCTGTTAAAGCCATGATGTTGCAGAGATTTTCAGGCCCAAAGTCGTCTCTATGCTCTCTGTGTATGAGCTTTTGGTTTTTCTTTCTATTACAGGCATTTTCAGACCACAAGATAAGTATTAGCAACTTAGAAGAATGACTTACCTTTCAACAGTTCTTAAGGACACAATGTTGTCAATAGCCTTTGCTGCTTGCTGTCTTTCCCTCCACACAAGACAGAGGTTTTGAAGGACATGTTGAAACAAATGTGTGTAGGTGAGGTAAGGAAGATGACTAGTTTGCTTCCACAGCCAGTTTTTCAGTGCACTTAAATAACACATAAAAACATACCTGTATAATGTGTTTGATGGATGCCAATTTCTTCTTACAAACTTTTCAGTGATTTTCACATAATTTATGGGAGCATTACTAGATCCCATTGAGAACATGAGTTCTGTGTTTAACTTGTATAAAATGAAGAAAGGATTTCCATTTAGGAATATATTGCTGAGGATCAAGAAACTGACTGAAAGTTACATCCATTTTTTTATTTTAAAACATGAACTTGAAAACATTTCCTTAAAAAGGTCTTTATCTTTAACCAAGTATGTTAAAAAACCATCATCTTTGCAAAATACATTTGAAATGTGTCACACACTGGGCCTTAAGATTTTTAAACCGTGGAATTCAAATGCCAGAATTCTCTTAGGTTAAATGCTAAAGTGTCAGTTCTCCTTTTCCAACCTGTCTCTACATGATTCATGACAGTGCTGTTTGCTGAAAATAACAAAAAAAAAAAACCCACATAAAATCCCAAATTATCCTTAAAAAATTGGAACCGAATTTATCTCAATAAAAATGATTATCAGGTAACAATATTTTTATTTTAAAGTGCTTAACGGGAGTAATCTTTGCTCAAGGGAAGAGAGACAGTGCATATCTGGGAAAAGGGCCAATTTCATTAAAATATTGAACAAAAACCTGAGTGCCTGAGTATACAATTTGCAATATAATTATATAAATATGCACTTCATGACCTAAATATTGCTGTTCCTATCTTATTGTTATGAAAATAAAGGCTCAGAAGGTTGGAGAGTGGTAACTCAAGGTCACATACATTATCAACCTCTGCCTGACTATACAAAATTCTGGGCAAATTGGAAGAAGTTATTCTTTCCAGAAACCTGCAGTCTGAATATTGGCTGAATTCCAACTTCTTACCCCTTGCAGGTCTTGGGGCAAGACAAACATCACTCAATTTTCCTTGACTGCCCTGTGCTTTTGAGACCCCTGTAATGCTTACAATCTGTCAACCAAGCAGACTGTCTATTTATATTTTAGGCACATGTTCCAGAGCCGTTTTTATACTTTGACATTCAAACATATACCAAAATACTGATATAAATAGAAGATAGACAGATAGACAGACAGATAGATAGATAGATGATTTTTAGGGAGTTTAAATTTCTTGGTGAGCAGCCAGTGTCTTAACAGAAAATGAGAACTGGTCATGGTAAACACTAACCTTGGTGAGTTGTGGAAGCCCATGGCCACTTAAAAGAATTTTTACTGCTGCAGCTTTAGGGAAAGTGGAATTTACACTGGGATTATGATCTTGCCCCTAGTAGGAGCCAAGTTTCATGAGCAAGCTGTAATCCTGTACTCCACTTCTATTTGAACTGGTGCAAACAAAAAATTAAGTCGTTTTACATTGTTTCTCTTTGTTGACATAAATGTATATAAATTTATTTGCAGAAACTTTGATATTTTTCTTTTATTTCTTTTTAGGTATTTTAGTTTGAATGCCAACAGACTATTTATAAACTAAAAAACACATATGTTTATATACACACACATTTAAATTTATTGTTGGTAAGTTAGTATAATGAAGAGTTTATAAATTCTGACATAAAATAAATTTGCAATGTTTTTCTTTTCCTTTTTGTTTTGGAAGTGGTACAAACTGAATCTCTACAAAGAAGCCACATATGTGGTAAGGATTCTGCATACTGACCTATCAAAACTTCACATTCATGTAAAAGTGGGTTATTATAGCTGGAAATTAAAAGTTACCAGGTACTACTATCTTTACTATCCTTTATAGCTATTTATCACCAGCCTTATATCTGACCTAAAAACTTCATGACTATTAGGTACAGTTCGCATTGCATTAACTCAACAGATTCCTTAGCTTCTACCAACCTTAAAGACAAGAATGACATAGATAATCTTTGAACTCTAGGCCCACCAACCAAAGAGTGATGTAGATGGCACATAGAATCTGCAGAAGTTTTCCCTCTCAGCTGCAACCCACCCACGAGATGGTAACACCAATCTTTTTTTTAACTTATATTTATCTTTTTATTTGTGGATATTGTCATAATTAGGTACAGGTGTCAACCTGACAGTTGAGGGTTTGAGCTCTAGGCACATTTGCAGAGAACTAGTTGCTGAATTAAGCCAAGAGCAAACCTACAGGAAATTGTCTGGATGATAGGAAAGGCACAACCCATGGTGGGTGGGACTAGGCCCTGGAATAAAATACAGAGAGCTGGTCTGGCAAGTAAGGACTGTCCTTGTCTCAGCCATTATGTGGAGATGGTGTGGTCAGTTCTCTCAGCCCTGGTGTTGCTGCGTGCTCTCCCATCAAGCTAGACTATGAATTGTAACTGGACTATCTTAAGAAATAAAACCCTTGTTCCCTTAAGCCATTTGATGGTCATTTATCAACAACCATGAAGGCGAAGTGCTATGCCTATAAAAGAAAAGTTTATGTAACCTCTTACACAGTGGAACATGTCATCCAGCTTCTTGAGCTGTGGGCATTCATGTATGTTTCAAAATAAAATATCTTACATTTGGAACAAGAAATGGGTTCTGCATTGATAAGGGCTGTTTCATTTTTATTTTGTCTTATTTCATATGTAGGTTGTAAATATTTATGGGTACAAGATGATATGTCAATAGACATGGAGTAGTGAATTATCTTCTTTCTTCACACTCCCATTTACTACTCCGCAAAAGGACTACTGTGACATTTGATTTCTGTTTTCTATAATTGAAACTTAACCTTATTAAACAACTGTTGTCTAATCAATACCAATATTCTATAAAACTCAGATTTCTGAGAGTGGGTAATTTATTCAGGATTTTGAACCATAAAAAAAAGAAAGCAAGTGTTTCTGTGAGTAAGAAGAATGAGAAGGATTTGTGAAAGACAGAAAAAAAGAAAACCAGCAAATGCTTGCTCCAGGCAGGGGTTAAGGCTAGGCAGGGAGGGCTATACCAGTACTGTTTTGGTCTTTTGAACTATGGGCCTGGAAGAAACTTGTACTTTTAACAGCAAACTTTTGCATGTATTCAGAAATTAATATTTACCTTACAAAACTCTGCGATAAGTACTCAAAATTTTGCATGCATATAACTTTATCAATATTATTAAAGTACGATGTCATTCTAGATTAATTAGTTTAGTATCTGCTTGATAGTTGAAGTTAGAATTTCCACTCTTTCCACTATTATTGCATAGCCTCAAAGCAATCAGCTGTTCTTTCTGTGGGATATTTTTCTGTCTCTAATATGTAACAATCTTAATGCTATGCCCATCTTTTAAAGCAGCACACTGAACAATCCACTGCTTGTTAGTCTCTTAGAAGACCTCTTTCTGCTCCATAAAATGATAAGTTCAAGATCTGTAATGAATACAGTAGATCCTCTCCTGTGAGGATTGTACACTCAATTCTTCCAATCCCAGGTTACTGAAATCTGAAGTTCAGTCACTGATATCAATTCATCACTAAACATTCCCTCACCAGCATCCAACTCTTTACAGGACAGTCCTTACATTAAAGCTAAAGTGATGCTTTGGTGATATTATTTTATTATTATATTTATGATGTTACTTCCTTATTTAAATTTATCGATGAATATTTTCATTGCTGCTTTGATAAAGAAGAAAATAATTTTCATAGCATAAAGGTCATGAAACTTGTGCCTCTGTCTTGTGTCCTTCCTCTTCTTCTCTTCCTACTTTTCAACATTCTTTCATTTGATACATATTTAGTGACTATTTACCATGAGCATTGCTGTAAAGACCACAGGAGGCAAAGCTCTCAATAGCTCTGCCTCCTTAGCTCTTACACAGAACAAGAGGAGAGTATCACATAACCTGCTTCCAAAGGTAGATGCAGTGGAGGAAAATGAAAGGGAAAGGACAGGGCCAAAGGTGTTTAATTTCAATTATTTTGTCAAATAAGACTTCACTGAAAAAATAAAATCTGAACCAAAACCTGAATAATAAGAAGTCATAAACTAACAGAGTATCAAGTCAGAGAAAGAAAAATCACAAAATACAAGAGCGCTTTCCCTTGCAGTTCTGTTTGTACTGAAAGTTCACTTTGTAGAATGTTCTACAAACTTATATCTTATTGTGCTTAGATTTAAATATCTCCATATGGACCTTTATTATATTTTGTACTCTTTCCTCAGTGCCCAGTATGGAGACTACTTTCTCTCATATAATTTATAGGACTCCTGAACGTATTTAAATGTATTATCATTCATTTGAATATTTGTTTTATTATATTTATTTATGTATTTCCCAATCATACAAGCTTAATAGATACCCCTGTCCCCTCCTTCTCTTCACCCCTCCCCAGTCCCCTTGCACCCTCCCCCCCTTTTCCCCTTCCTTTCACCTCCGTCCCTCCCTTTCTCCCAGTGCCCCCCATCCCTCCCTCCCATTCCCTGGAGCATCCTTTAGTGTGAATGTGAAACTTCCCTCTCCGTCCTCCACTCTAGTGAGATCTAAGGACTCAGTGGCATTGCCCAGAGCCCTTTCTTGGGCTCCCCTTTAGTATGGAAACACTATTATGACTGTTAATACCTTGCCTCTAAGGATTCTAGTGCCTATGATCCATACCAGACTTTGGGGGGTCATTGCACAGGTCATGCAAAATACGATTATGGCTACTGCGACCCTAACTTGTGTGGAGTATCTTGCATATCTTTTCTCCTCCCGTCTTTAGGGTCCTACAATCTTGCCGCCCCCTCTTGCAAACTTCCCTGAACTTTAGGATGGAGAGCGATTTCAGACCAGCCAAATCTCATTTGAGTTTTGTGACTCTTCCTTTCACTCCTTTTTCTTGTGCTATCATTACTTAGCTATGGTTTGTCTTCCTTGTTAGATGCAGGAAGTTGAATCTTGTGTTCTTCTTGTATATTCATTCTTCTGCCTTGCATGGCACAATTTTAGACACTTGCACGAGGGTCATTATTTATTGCCACAATGAATAGATACAAGAATGAGATACCTTAATGATAGTTTCTGAATTTAATTTATACAGAGATCTGTTCCATATCTGTCTATCCATATTATTTGTATATATAATCTCTGGTGTCCCAATTGGCAAATGAAAGAAGTAATGTTCCTACTTTGTAGGACTGGGAAGAGTCAGAGAGACATGTGCAAAGAGAATTAAAACATGCAAAATTTTCAGGAATTCACAACTATGTTCTATTACTGGTAAGGTAGAACAAAGTAATTGATTTGACATTACTCATAAGTAATGATTACTTAAAAGTAAAGATTAATGAACTGATTAAACAAGGACAGTAATTTATTCCAGATCAGCATTTATTTACTATTATTGAAGAGGATGCTTGGATATATTATTTATAAATAAACCATACTTTGAAATATGTTCTCTGGAAATGAAGAGGAAAGCCTGTGTATAATGCAAGATTTTTCAGTATTTACAGGGCTGGAGAGGTGGCTCAGGGGTTAAGCCTCCGCCTTGCAGGCGGAAGGTCCTGAGTTCGGATTCCAGATCCCACGTATAGACGCCAGGCGGAAGCGGGGCGGCCTGCGCTTCTGGTCCTGGTAGGGCGGAGCCTGTGAATCCCGGGGCAGAAGGAGGTGGAGGCGTCCATGGTGGTTCGCGAATTCGTCCGTGGTTCTACACATACACAGACACACGCACACACAGACACACACGCGCGCGTGTACATACACATGCACACAGTTGAATAAATAATAATAATAAAAAAGTTAAAAAAAAGATTTTTCAGTATTTACAAACAAATTGGCAAATACCAGTATGCATAAGATTTCCTGAAAGAATAATTGGGAGACAACAGGTGCTGAAATAATCCCTGTAGCAATTTATTCAGCTCTCATTTCACTTATTAAAATATTTTCTGGTTTTTCAGATGATGTTTCCAGGTTGTGTTTACTCAGTTCATTTATTTACATATTTATTTTTACAAATATATATACTATATATATTTATTTTTACATAAAGGAGTTTTTTCTTTGTTGTGCTGAGGATCAAACTCATGTCAGTTAAGTGTTCCACCCAGAAGTTACTCCCAGAACCACGAGAGAGAATGTTTTTGAAAGTAATTTTAGATTTTCACGTACTGTTGAAATGGCACAGCAGTGACGAGGGCTTTCTCTATAGTCACAAGGACTGGCTCTTGAAATAAAGGCTGTGGACTGTGCCCGTGCTTTTAGCCCAGTTCTGAGAAAGGTGAAGACCAGAGACTCACTAGAGCTTGCTGGTTTCCAATCTAACTGAGACATGAATCCCAGGTTCAAAAAAAGACCCTCCCTCAGAGAGATCAATGAAGTCTCATGGAACAGGACACTCAATGTCATTTTCTGGCCTTCTTATGTATACAGAGCAATGCTCACTAGCACAAAGAAGAACATATACACAGTCATAGACACATGCACATAAACAAACAAATCAGTGGGCAAGTAAGTAAGTTAATAAACACCTGAAACTCTTCAGAAACATGAACATTTCACATGCTGTTTCATTCTATGCACATATCTCTGGATGTAACTGTAGCTTTTCTAAAAGAATATAACTTTCCTCCATCTTAGGCTTTGGATATGAGCATCCTTGTATAATTCGAGTTTTTACTTAGGTCAAACTACCTGCTAAGAAAGAGAAAACTCACCTAAATACCATCTATTCCTATCCTTTTAGCAAGGATGGCAATGCCCTGCCAGTACTTGAACAGCAATTGTATTTTCCACTAATGAATAACGCTATAGTCTTTAGACGACACATAATATGTGTTTATATAATCATTTTAATTTTTAGAAAGCTTTGCCAAGTATCATTTATATTCTTTAGTTGTTAATGAAGTAGATCTACTCATACTCTTTAATGAACTTAAGCCTGGAGCTTAGAATATCCAGAGAATGAAGGCTGACACACATGTAATGAACACTTAGCTCATTTCCAAACTAATTTTGCAACATTGAAAGAATAGTCTTATACATTAAATAATTATGTTTTTTTGCAAGGTCTTTTTATATGTTTTAAGGAGGTCTTATTTTACTATGCTCAAAATCCAATTAAACACACCTCCTTTCAATGATGTCTAGCAAATATCTGACTGAACACTAATATACAGCAAACTTCCCATATATGGACATTTCTCTGTGCTGGACCTATGTTCCTTCTAACCCCCTACACTCTTTTTTAAAGCAATTCCTGTGAATTCCAATGCTTTATTTTGGAGTGAGGCTCCTTGAGACACTGGAAGTTACAACCTGGAACATTCCACCCTAGAGAGTCTTTCTAACATTCAGTGCATGAATACCCCCAGTGTTTCAGAGAGTTCCAAAACCTTTCAAGATTTACAGATGCCATCCTAGGGAAAGTCACACAGCACACATAGGCATGCAGAAATATTAATATAAATAATGAAACAATATTTCTGCTTGGTAATATTAAGTAGAAAATGATAAAAATATTTTGATACTTTCCTTCAAGAATCATGACAGTACATGTGTATGTAAGCTGGTATTTGGATAGATAGAATTCAGAGATAGTAGAAACTTGCCAGCTTTAGGTATGAACGAAATATCAGGGCATCAATTCCAGAATTAACAGAGTTAAGGTTTGAAAATTGTTATGGTTTAAATGTTAAACCTCTTTGAATGGATCTTTTGTTTGAACACTTAGTTCATTTCCAAACTAATATTGCAACATTGAAAGATAGTCTTATACATTAAATAATTATGTTTTTCTGCAAGGTCTTTTTATGTAGTTTAAGGAGGCCTTATTTTCCTATGCTCAGGTCATCCTCCCACCTCAGCATCTTTTGTAATATCTCTGCAAGCCTGCCCTTGATTTACAGTTGATTTTTATGTAAGAATTACTTATGTCTGCTTCTTAAATTTCTGGTCTATTTCTTGCTTAGTTGCCTCCTTGCCACCAAGTAGCATCTCCAAATATCCTTTACCATAAGAAAAACCCTCCCCCTAAATTTCTAAGAAGTAGTTTCAGACTAGAGATATGGCTCAGGGGTTAAGCCTCCACCTCAAAAACAGGAGGACCCAAGGTCAGATCACAAATCCAAAGTAAAGACACACACAGAACCCTGTCTCTCTCTCTCTCTCTCTCTCTCTCTCTCTCTCTCTCACACACACACACACACACACACACACGAGACATACACACACAGAATCCTGTGAGACACACACATATACAAAATTGATAAATAAGTAAATAAATAAATAAACAAATAAATAAAATTGTCCCTACCTTGATCTTTACTCCTTATACCATCAAATAGTTTGGTTCGTTTCTTTTGAATCTTCATTTTTTTATCTGCACAGTTCCTCTAAGCTCTGGAGTATAAGGGAAATTTTTCTTTTGCACTGAAAGTTAAATGAACCTTTTGTTTGTCCAAGCAGGAAACCACAGAAGATTTTATTACTAGACAGATCAGCATAGCTTACCAAATATGATGTTCCTAAAACATAAAACTTACATCCTGATTTTCATTCAGAATGTACACAAATATCTTAAGTACATTTGAGTCATTCCACAAATAATCTCTGGAACATTTATTATAAAAAACAAAAGCTATAACATTTTAAGACAATTTCCTATCTCCACTCTGCATTCTGTCTTTTCAAATTTGTCTAGTTAATGTTACAGTAGAATCATATAGCACTTTTCTAATGTGCCATATGTTATTTAACATAATCATCTCAAAGTTTTTTCATTTTGTAGTATGTCATAATTTTTCTCTTTTTTTGTGCAGATGTGAGGGTGTACCTGTGTGTGTGTGTGTATGTGTACGTGTGTGTGTACATGTGTGCATATGTGTGTGTACATGTAATTGTTTGTGACAGTGTGTGTAGATGTAGTTGTTTGCAACAGTGTGTTTAGAGGGCAATATATGTGCATGTGGAGACCCAAGGGTGACTTTGAGTGTCAAACTGGATTGCTCTACCTCCTTATTGTTTGCTATATAATTTCTCAGTTTCTACCTTCTAGGGCCAAAAGTTCAGGCCGCTGAAATTTCTGACCTGTGTTTTTATGTTATATCTGGAATCTGAACTCAGGTCCTTTTGCTTGCAACCTGAACCATCTATCTAGCCCCCAGATCTTTCTTTCTATGGCCTAATCATGTATCATTGTATGTATAACATAATTGGCTCATGCATTTCTATAATAATAAGTATGTGGATTATTACCACCCTTCATTTATTTGAATACTGCTATGAAGAAAAAATTAGAGTTATCTTTCTGACCCCTTCCTTTAATTTTGTAGGATTAAATCCCTATCTTATAGCAAATCAACATTTTTATTCCAGTGTCCCACATGTTCTTATAGCATTAACTTTTTATCATAGTGTTTCACAAAAAAGAAAGAAGAGAGGGTGACAGTGTAATGTATTTTTTCCTGTTTTGCAAAACTGTAAAAATATTTGATGAAAGATTTTATTTATTTTATTTAGAAATGAGAACTATCAAGGAGGGACTGGGGAAAAAAAGTGGCTCAGGAGAAGTGGTAGTCATTTTGAAAATAATGACTTGAGAAGACAAAAGGCAATGGATTGGTAAGATTTAGACCTCTGAGAGACTTGGGGACTCTGAATACAGTTGTGAAGATCTGATGGTGAGGACAAAACACAACATACAGACAAATGCTTCTTTTTAAAAAATTAAATGATATACAAGGCAAGATTATGTAGAAGGGAGGTAAAACTACAGAGGAACAGACAGAAGTGGAGGTGAAAGAAGAGGAGTTGAGGTTAAAAAACTATAAA
Organism: Typhlomys cinereus; assembly: GCA_023101885.1. NCBI lineage: Eukaryota > Metazoa > Chordata > Mammalia > Rodentia > Platacanthomyidae > Typhlomys > Typhlomys cinereus. The sequence continues at coordinate 593,783 of JALPQD010000790.1, forward strand.
TTTAAAATCCAGCTTTTCATCAGTTGTGCAATTTTAGCAATGACAAAGCAAGAAAACCACTGTAAGTGTAGACAATTGTCATACTACTAGAGAAGACATATATCTAGTGGGAAGTAAAAATCAATTTATTCATGGATCATGCCTTTCAGAATTCATCACAACTCCACATTTCTAAGAACAGAGACTACAGAGACCAGCCTCTGGAAGTCAAACACTTGCCTTTCTGCATCCTTTCCATACATTGTCTTACCTTTGTTTAATTTCTACATTCATACTCATCATCTAATCCCATTCTATTTGCTCAGCAAAAATTGCATTTCCATTAGAAAGGGTATGAAAAAAATTTCATTTTTATCTCATATAATATTAACAAATAGAAAGCTTATCTCTTCAAGTTTATTGAAGGTCAATATTCACAAAATATAAGCGAAACAAATTTATTTATTAAATTTATTTAAATTTATTTCAGCAGAAGGAAATGTTGCTGAAGTAACTGAATTGTAAAAAAAAAAAGCAGGTAAATACTGCAGAAGATATTGTTTGGAAGGTGTAAGACAGCAAAAGGAACTTTGAGATGAAGCAACGTTTGTGTAAAATAATGTTAAAGGTTAGAAGGAGGGATAACCAAGACAACCTTGCCAGGTGCATTTCCATTGGTGTCATTCCTAAATGTTCTGTGATAGTAAAGAACTTGCAAAAATGGATTTTATATAGTAACCAGTTTCTCTTTATGGATTATTCTATTTCCTAGGGTTTAAAACACCTTTAATGTAATATGTCAAATGTATCAAAAATGCCTATGATTTTTGTCTAGACCCTAAACCCTAGCTTACGTTTGTAAATCTTTGTTAGCCTTCATTCTCTATAGACACAGTCGTTCTGTGCTATGTTTCGTTTAATGAAATAATGTATTCTGAAAAAAATAACCATTAAAGTTGTAGACTTGCATTGGAAATATACTCATGGCTGAGTAGCCTTTAACCTCCCAGCTCTAATCAAGAATGCACTGAGACTGAGAAATCTGTCGCCCCCACACTCTGCCTAATCAAGGTTCAGCAAACATCTCGGAAAAGAGGGTGGAAAGGATATAAGAGTTAAGGGTTGTGGAGCGATACTGCCAGAGTGTCTTCAGGACATGACGAGGCCCATGAACTCCATTCAGCTGTATTTGCCTGCATAGCATTGGGCTTGTCAACATTTTAGCATGAATGGGAGCACAG